>JAHLJS010000001.1:68471230-68494244 GCA_038502445.1 Eremochloa ophiuroides
GAATATATAATCACTATATACACGCTCAATACCTTGTGTTGGTCAATTAGTGGGACTACTACTCTTGCTTTGTTACGTTGCTTCTTGAATTAATTGATCACGCTAATATAAGCCATCAACAACACGCGCGGAGATCAATTTCATGACATTCAACTAGAGCTAGCTGCTTCAAATTCATATACTCCCTCTATACGTAATTTAAGTCTGTTTTAGACAGTAACACGGTTGCGACATCCGGCCCAGTTTAGAATTTGGCTCGTTGTGGTTCATGTGTAAGTAATGAGATATTGTGGGGGGTTTAGTCCCACCTTACTTGTTAAAGGTGGGTGTCGGTGTTAGGATTAGCGGGTGCTAACATCGGCTAATAAACTTGTGCTTTGCGGTTGAGATCACGAATGGTGTGCAAGGGGGAACACAGGAATTATACTGGTTCAGGCTAAGAATGCCCTACGTCCAGTGCGGGTCGAGTCGTGTTGCCTTGCACCGGGGTGCTTGTTGTAGGGGTTACAAGCTCAGGAGAGAGAGGGAGGAGCTCCCAAATCTCTTATGAATATGTGGGTGTGAATGTGTTCTTATGATTGTAGGGTGTTGTGAGCGGCGCGAAATCCTCTGCCTGAGATCGGCCTCTGCCTTCCCTTTTATAGTTTTAAGGGAGGGGCCAGAGTTACACGTGCTTCGCTGTGGTTACAGTACTCAGCATGGTGGAGACAGTGGTGACCGATGACTATCGTCAGCCACGCCCTCGTCTTGGCGCCTCGAAGGTATGGTTTTAGTCATTCGGTTGATCTTTCACTGTTCCATTGGTGAGTTCCAAGGTGGCACACTGTGCGGGGCGTGGTTTGCTGCGCGACGCTACGTCATGACGTCGCATCCGACCCTGCACAGTGCAACGAGAAGATGGGTTGACCTTTGAGTATTAGCTCCCGAGGCTCAGGAGTCCTTGACGCCGTCGGGGGCGTCGGGACGGAGCGGTGGGAGTGTCCTCCCTCGGGCGTGTCCCTTCCTACGTGCCGTACTTTCCAGGGGATAGGCGAGCCTGATCGTAAGCCTTGTCCATTCCCCCGGGTTGGCTGGACGATTGTCGTTCCCCTTTTCCTGGTACCACACGTGTGGCCGGGGTATGGGCAGTCGCTGTCGTAGTTGGAGAATCTCCTCGTCAGCTCAGGGGGTCATACGGTTGACCGTCCCCGTAGCGGCGTGGGAGGAGTGGGGCCATCTGACCGTTTGCCAGGAGAGATGTGGCAGTTGGTACAGCGAATGTGCGCGTGCGGGGCGCAGTCGCGTCGAGGGATCCTCTCGATGGGAACGTGCTTGTAAAGTGGTCAGGGAGGTTCCTTGGCCGTCAAGTTTGTCCTGCTGACGTCAGCAGGGCTCGGGCAAACCAGAGGGATGCGCCCGAGGGAGTTTACATGTAGCGGGGGGCTCGGGCGAATCGGAAGTCGGCTGCCCGAGCTCGCGGCCTTTGGTGGCAGGCTCGGGCGAATCGGATGGTGTCGCCCGAGGGTCCTGCTTTCCCGAGCCCTGTCGCGGAGGCTCGGGCGAATCGGAGGATTTCTCCCAAGGGGTCCCCGCGCCTGGGGGAGGTGATATGCTTCCGCGCGGCTCTGTCTTAGGCCGCGTGGGCTATTTCCGCATGGGCCTTAGTTGACGCCCTCTTGGGCCGGGCTCTATTTGGGAAGTGTGTTTTTGCGTTGAAGCTGGGTACCCCCATAGTTGGGTACCCGACAGTAGCCCCCGAGCCTGTGGTGGAGTGGAGGCACTCCTCCAGAGGCTCAGGTTAGTTTCTCCTATCATGTTAGTAAGGTTTGTTTATTTTATCCGGTGGGTGCGCGCGAGCGCACGCGCCGGGCGTAGCCCCGAGGCCTTGGAGGGATGGTGTATCCCTTCAAGGGCTTGAAATCGTGTTTGCAGAATCTCGGGTGCCTTCTCGCTTGCTGGCGATCTGTCCCTTGGTAGGAGTTTTCTGGTGCTGGAGCCCCCGAGCCTCTGCCACAGGTGGACGGCCGATCCGGGAGCATCTTTTATCCTTCCAAGGTACGAAGAGAGTCCCCAAGCCTCCGTTTTTGTATCGGGGGTCGATCGGGTTCTTTTTAGTTCGACCTTCGCGCTCTTCTTCGAGAAGAGGAAGGTTTGGTCATGCTCGACTTCCCATGGTGGGCGCGAGTCGGCATTTCCGGTGAGCTGCAAGCGGGTTTGTCCAAGTGGAGGTCCGTGCCCCGTTCGTTGGGGGTCGGCTAGTGGCCTGAGCACACTCCAAATGTTCCCCGAGGGTCGTTTCGTGGGTCTCGGGTCCCTTCGACGGGTCCCGAGGGCCTGATGCCTCCCCCGAGGGGATCCCACATCATCGACTCGCTGCTAGGACTTGGACACAGCATGGGGTGTCCCTTTTGACGCTCGAGCGTCAGGATACTAACCGTTTAGTGATCCACCCACTTGCTGTTTCTAACTCGGTATCCCTTGGGCTAGTCTTCGATCCCCTAGGAATGTAATGGGCGTCTGAGCCCGGGGTTCCTTCATAGGGAAGGAGAGTATCGTCGAAAAAGAGGAGGTTAGTGTAATGATTCGACACACCTTTTGAGGAGGGAAGCCTGACGGATGCGACGGTTCGGGACAGACAGGACGGTTGCGTGCGCGAAGGCGGCGGCGATGCGGAGAGTCATGGTGGGGCCCGCGCAGTTATTGCGGCGGATTCACCGCATTTGTTTCGGTTCGCTGATCAGGTATATAAGGAAGAACCGATTCCTTTTTTCTTTTTACCTTAGCCATTCGCCGCATTCGCTTGCCTTTGCCTCCTCGTCTCCGTCGTCTAGAGCCCTTTGCTAGCTCCTCGCCCTCGCTGCCGGCGTCCTTACCTCCTTTTGTGCCCTTTTCCTCTCGCCATGGCCGCTCCAGCGCCCTCTGATGCCGCCGCTGCTGTCGCTGCTCCGCTCGAGGTGGAGCCCTGGCTCCTATCTTCGGTGACGGAGGGGCAGCTTTAGGACCTCGTGACGCTGGGGCTCTTGCGCCGCCATACCGACCCGCAGCGCCCGGAGTGGATCGCGCCGCCGCGTGACCACTAGGAGCCGCGGCCCCTCGAGGGGTACGTCGTCAGCTTCGTCGCTTTCCATGAGCGGGGACTCGGGTCGCCGCCGAGCCGGTTCTACCGGGCGCTCCTCTTCTCCAACGAGTTGGAGCTGCACAACCTCACCCCCAACTCTGTCTCGCAGGCGGCGATCTTTGCCGCCGTCTGCGAGGGCTACCTTGGGGTGATGCCGCATTGGGATCTTTGGCGGTACCTCTTCCGCGTCGACTCGTACACCAAGTCGTTTGGCGCGAAGAACCCGCAGAAGGTCGTGAGCGCCGGGGGCAGTAACTTCTCGCTGCGCTTCGCTGACTACATCCCCTGCAAGGCCCAGTTCTCCAACAAGGGGTGGCACGACGGCTGGTTCTACCTGCGCAACGACGACGGCGCCTTTCCTGAGTACACGGGAAAGGTGATCTCCGCCCCCATTCCGCGGTGGAAGTGGGGGTGTCCGTTGCGGGACGCCAAGCATCTGGATCCCTATCTCGTCACGCTGCAAACGCTGCGGGACCGGGGCTTGACGGCGGCCGGAGTGTTGGCGCACTTCCACGCATGGACTGTGCTGTCCCCTGATGGAGTGTCAGCTTGCCCTATACGAGATGGTAGAGGGAGCGCCGAGGGAGGACATGGCGATGTTGACTCAGGGGCTCAGCTCCGACGAGATCATGCGCCGTGTAAAATACATGGTAGGCGGCCATCCCTCCTGGGACGAGCCGAAGAGGGTGGCCATGCGCCCATGCCCGGGGTACATTTCGCTGGTGAGCATCTCTCTTCCCGTCTATTGTCCGTATTTCCCTTCTTTTTCTGATCCTCCTTCCCCTCTTGGCGTAGGGCCTTTCGAGGGAGAGAGAGGGCCCTTTCTGCCCCCATCCCGGAGGATGCCGCCCTACGGGCCTAGAACCATCTCCGGGGCGAGCGGCAGAAGGCGGAGAAGGAGAAAAGAACCTCAAAGAGGAGGAAGTAGGCTCGTGAGACCCAGAGGCTCGCCCAGCTTCGCCGCCGCCAGCGGGAGGCTGGGGAGCCGGAGAAGGAGTCCCCTTCCATGGAGGATGATGAAGAAGAAGAAGATGATGATGATGATGTTGACACCTGGTCCATAGTGGCCACAAAGCCCGCGGTGGGCGCCGACGAGCCGGGGAAGGCTCCTATGTCGGTGCCCATCGGCGGAAGTGCCCGGGGCTGTATCCCGAGCCCCCAAGCAAAGTTGTCGGAGGCCGTGCCTGGAGGCGCGGTCTCAGCTGGTGAGGTCATCGAGGCCGGTGCTCCGCCGACCGGTGGCCGTGAGGGCCCGTCAGAGGGGCCGGGAACGGACTCAGGCCCGGCGCCCGAGGCGGCCGAGGTCGCTCCTTCGACCGCTGCTGGTGATGGGGCCCAAGGGCCCTTATTCCAGCGGACCCTCCCCCCGGACCCGTCGCTGGTCACCGCGACGGCCGAGGGCAGAGGGAGCGGGGAGAGGACGCCGCCCGCGATGGAGCTGGGTGACGCCAGGACGCCGGACCTCGAGCTGGGGTCCGCCCGAACCAGGGCGTCCCCGCCGGGGGACGGCGGCGCTGAGACGACACCCGGTGGCCAGACGGGGCTCCAGCCGTTAGGGGCATCTCAAGGCGGGGTCGACTGCGACGTTGAGGTGCTGCCCACTCCTCCGCCGGCGACGCGGCCCACATCGTCCGCCGGGGCGGCGAAGAAGACGGCGATCCCCAAAACCAAGTAGGTCGTCTTTTCAGTCATTCCCTTACTGGTCTTAGTTCTTCGTGTCACGAATGCTGATTTTTCCCTGCTTCGTTCCAGGAAGCGCCCGGGGTCGGCCCTCCAGGTTTTGCACCTGAAGGTGTAGGCTATTGACGGTGGATATACCATGAAAATCCACATTCAAACACCGTCAAGAGGCCTCGGATTCAAGGGAGAATAAACATATCATGAACATATTTTATCAATAACTAGTTCCACTTGTACTCTGTAATACCCCTGGTATTACTGCATAATTAAACTACCATGTCATCATGTTTAATTTGATCATTTGCATATGATTATGTTTAGGGTGCTAGAGTGACTGGATTTCATTGGTTGTGTAATTAAGTCCCCAATCAAAAGTTAAAAATAAAATTAAGTATAAATCAAATTAAGCCCTAGGGTTGACCTAAAACCCTAGTTCAAAATCTATATTGAATCTGAGGAAAATGTCTTAATGAAAGTTGCAGAAATTTTAAAATGGAACAACTTTTATTTTTGGAGATTTTGAAGTTATGTTCCAGAAATTCAAATTAAACTCAAATTACTATGTTTAAATTTAAATTTGAAACCTTAATTTCAAAAATATTAGGAATTTGACAAAACCTCCTTAATAAGAGTTGTAGATCTCACTGAGTAGAACAACTTCTATTTTTACCATTTCTCAAGTTGTTGAGAAAAATTAAAAGTAATTTTAGAATTTCAGTTTTGAAATTCAAAACCCTTTTTACCCCTTTTTCTGTAGTTTGAAAATTTGACCGAATTTGAACATACTTCAAAAAGCAAAAGTATTCTTCACAAAATTCTCCACAAATTTTATTTTGGGACCATGTTCTGATTCAGCTTGGGTATGGCACAATTGGTAAAATAGCATTTGACCTAGGAGCCCTAGCTACAGTAGACTGGGGGGGACCCCTGTTTCCGCCGTACGCGCGTGCCGCGCCGCGCGCCGGTCACCGTCCGGCCAGCCGGGGCCGGGGCACCGCCGTGTGGTGCGTCGCAGGGGGGGACCCGGTACCGCTCGAGCTTATCCTCTCCTCCCCAACCGATTAAAAGGCGACGAGCACCTCTCCTTCTTCCTTCTTCCCCTCTCGGTCGCCGGCGAGCTTGCCTCGGTCCGCGGCCAAATTGACCACTGTCTCTGCACCTTTGCCAAATTGCCGAATTAGAGATCTTCCCCACTCCTGTGCGCACCATTCTTCCCCATTAGAGTAGACGTTCGAGCCTTAGCGGTCCAAGAACGCGCGTCGTCGTCTTCGGCGCCGGTCGGAGCGCCACCGCAGGGCACCACGTGCCCGGCTTGCTGGGGTGAGCTCATTCCTTGGAATATGGTGTTTACGACTCCCTAGTCTGCCTTGATGCTCATTCTGGCGATGGTTTGTCGCGCGGTGTTCTAGGTTCGCTGGAACGGGGAGATCACCGTCGGCAGACGTCGTCCGTGGGTTGCCTGCAGCCAAACCCGTCGTCCGCACCGTCCCTACTTCAATCATCTACCGGCCTAGGACCGCGGTGAGCACTAGAACTTTCCGCAAGCCCTTTTCCTAGACGTTACTGCACCCTAGCGGCCGGAGCTATGCAGCCGCGCCGCCGCGTCCGTCTTGGACAAACTCGAGCTCGTGGAGGTACCTAGCTTACAGTTTAGGGGTGCTAGGATGTTTGTTGGGTCGCGGGGCTTGTCATCGAGTAGTCGGTTTCGCCTTGCGGTTCGCCGGCGACGAGCTCTGCGGCGAGCCGCCGTAGGTGCGCGTGCGGGAGCGAACAGAGGGGCAGAGTGAGGGGAGGGAGATGGAACTGACAGGGGCGCCCCACCTGTCAGCGTCCTGGGGGAGCCGCCTGTGCGCGGGCTGACGCGCGGGCTGTCGCCTGAGACGAGTTGGGCCGGCCGTGCGTTGTTGGGCCGAGGTGGGCCGAATGGCCGTTTTTCGTTTTCCTGGAAAAATCGAATGACTTTTCCATATTATTTTTGAAATGAATAGTTCTGTGTTTTAATTTTTTTTGTGTGAATTAATATACTGCACCAAAAATTATGGAAATTTTTTGTGAGTACTCTCTGTAGTGTGTAGTATTTTATAAAAATATTAAATACAGGTTTTGAACACTTTCTATAGTAGTTAAAAATCAGTATATTAAATCAAAAATGCAACTTTAGGCATTTTTAATTAATTCCCTGTAATTCCAAAAATCATGAAATTTTATGTGCCACTGTTATAAGTCAAGATCTATCTGTTTGTGAAGGTTGAGGTCAAATGGAAATAATTTAATTAATTATTAATTATATGCTTGATTAAATGATTAATAAAATAAATAGGAAACTCTGGTGATTAGTGTTTGATGTGAATTTTGGATTGATTGTAGTTCTAGGTCAAACACCCTTATGACCTAGGGCACCTTAGCCTAGTAGGGTTATGACTAGGTGATGAAGTACAGTTATGCTTGAATTAGGTATTATTTATTCTGGGATTTTGCATTTGTCATTTTATGTTACATCGCATTGAAACATTCATCATTGCATGCGTATAGTGACCGAGGAACCGGGGGTAAGAGTGAAGGCAATCACTGAGGAGATTGTTCTCAAGGTCGTTCTGGATTTTGACATCTGTGGTACTGGTCCGGATCCGACACTCCACGCAATCCAAGGTAAGCCCCGGTGCATTCAGCCCTTCCTTGTGTTTTAAAATTTTTATCACCTTGAGTTAAATAATTGCATCAGGTTGATAGGAGTTGATTGTCACCTACTTGCTGCATGACCTGCCTTGATATATAACCCCGAAACCTGTTTTAAAAATGAAAATGTTTGAAAATGCTTAGCCCTGCTCTTTAAAGTTAGTTTTGCATAAAACGCTATTTTCTGAGCTATGATGATATACTAGAGATGGATATGAATTTGCAACTGTGCGGGTGACTTGCACTTGGGTTAGAGTCCCAATGTATTGTCATCGACGGATTGAAAACCGTTCGGTTGGTCTTGCACTTTGGGTTAGAGTCCCGATGCATTGCCGCCGTCGGAAAAATGAAAATGAAAAAGGATGTCCGTTCGGATGGATGTGCACATGTGGCGGCGTTCCCATGTCTTGTCACCGACAGGCACGGTTTTGGAACCGTTCGGCTACTTTGTACTTGGGTTAGAGTCCCAATGCATGGTAACCAACGGAAAACTGTTTTAGGGACAGTTCGTTGTCGGCCTGCTGGATCGAGACTTTGCAACTAGCCACATACTACGGGAAGCCTCTGACTCCGGTGGCTCTACTGCTGGAACCGACGACCACGCACTGGGAGTGGAGAGATGGCGAGAGTAGCGTGTACCCTCGTGGCCGGCGTGCCTGGAGACTAGAGGAGTACTGTGCTCTCGGGTGGCGCAGGACCAGTTCCGGGGCATGAAAAGCCGTGGTAGGTGGGGTTGGTATATGCAAGCTTAAGTGCTACATATGCAGTGTGGATAGGGATCCCCAGCTGGGTACTTTCTGGATTCGAATCGACGTTGCTCCTCGGTTAATGGAGACTTGATCCACTGACTTACACCGAAAAAGTGGTTCGAAACTAGGTACTTTTGAGAATGATTAAGCAATTGAAAGAATGTGACATATAAAAAGGAATAAGGAACTATGGTTATGATTAAAATAATATTGAGATGAAATGTTGAAATAGGATAGTAATGCTTTTTCGCAAAACTCTTGAACTCATGCTATAGCCTTACCTTGACTTCCCTCAGCCTGCATTCCTGAGTCTAATTTTACACCTTTTTGTCGGGTAAGTCTTGCGGAGTACCGCAGTACTCAGGGTTTGTTAACCCCTGTTGCAGGAAGTCAGCAGCCGGAGGTCTATCTTGCTCCCTGCTGTGGGATGCTCATTGTGAAGGAACTGCTGATGAATGATATTGGGCCCTTGGGCAGGGTCCGTATTACTATGTGTATCTGCTACCCTGATGCTTCCTCTATTTAGGTCTAGATTGTAATATCTGTACTTGAGTTTATATTTGAACACCTGATTTGTAACCTATGTACTATAAAGTCTTCCGCACCTTTACTCTGATGTATTTTATTATGAAACATTGTAACCCTGTAATAGCTTCGCAATGGGATCCTGTCGGAGAATAAGGGCGCTTATGTAGCCCGGCAGAGCCCGCCTAGTTCATCTGGAACACGGGCCCGGCTGTCAGATGTCATTAGTGGCGATGACAGGTGCCTGTGGGCCACGTGATTTAGGCGGTTCTGTTACATACTCTTAGCATGTGAATGCAGGTAAGATCAAAACAGAACAAATTGGAGCACTTGGAGGCCAATATTATGGGTCGGACGAACCATGTATTTGGGAACCAAGTCATCACCCTTCAATAAATGACTCAAGACATCACTTAGAAGAGAGGAGAGCTCAGAGTGGGCCCATGTGTGGGTCGGCCAACCCCACCATGGGGCTCACCTGGCTCTGGTGACGTGGTAGGATCCGTGTGACATCCTACTCAGCTCAATTCCACCATCAGATCAACATGTGTTTCCATTCAACGGTGGAGAATCAAAACACACGGATCAAGGCGTGAAACAATACAATCAAGATAGAACCAACACGAGGCAATACTCTATGACTGGTGGGGACCACACCTGGCTGGCCCCACCTGTCATAGGAGGTCGGCCGACCCCCCTGGTGCCTGGCCAGGTCGGTTGGCCCCCACCGCTTTCCTGCATGTCTTTCACATGATGAAATCACCTCTGCCGTCCATCCTAAGTCGGTATTGAGGCGGTTCATCCAAAGGAGGAGAGGCAAGGAGCACGCGGATCGCTGACGTGGCGCCCCTCAACTCTCCCCTATAAATAGAGGCTGCCATCACCTCTTCAACACACCCAAGATACACAAGAGCCACAAGAGACAAGAGAAGCTCCACTCTTTAGTAGTAGTAGTAGTATTAGTCTAGTGTGGGAGTTAGAGTTGAGTCGAGCTACGCTCGGAGTCTCCGGAGTCATCTGCTGGAGAGTCTGGTATAGCTCTTGTACCTTTCCTTCTATAAGACTTTACCTTTATCAATATATTATCTTTACTTTACTTTACTAAGTCTCTACTTAGTACTTTACTATTCATTATAGCATTGTTGTGTTTTGTCTTAACTTATGGTTGAGTTATATTAGATAGTGATCCTGTAACCAGCTCACGTGTGTAGTTCATCGCCTGTCATAGGGTGGTTTAGTTGTTGGTACGCAATTAGAGTAGTAAGGCTTAGTGTAAGCGTGGTGCTTAGACTAGATCTTGTCTTTGAATGCCGCTTGTCACACGGATTATTTGTGGGTGCTAGCAGGTGGTGACAGCCCCGTCTAGTCTTAGTATCCCTCCACGTGTTTTAGGCAAGTTCTTAAAAGGTAGGCTCCCATAAGAGAGTAGGCGCTTCGGGTAGAGGTTATATCCTCTATTGTTTCGCACTACCCCCTACGCACCGGAAGTAAGGTAGCTGTCTTAGTATAATTCATCCATTTGATAAGATAGTTCACAGGAGTAAAGTAAGTGTCATAGGAGTCTTTTACTCACTCGTTGTCCTCCCAGCTAGCTATATTCTACTAGTTATCTTTAGTTATCCTAAAACCTTGTCGTGTCTTGGTGTCATTACCTTTCCTCTATATATATCGATTTACCCCCTATCACTAGTTGATACTAAGTTGTTATAGACTTAAGGATCTCTCTTTTTATTAATTATTCCTAGCAACCGCTTTCTCTTGGGATAAAATAAATAACGATACCTTGAAATACTCTCGGGTGAAGTGCTACAGCGGTATATTCTGTGCGCTTGCGGAATTATCCAATAGACATAAGAAATACCCTCAGGCACTTCTGCCGCCGTTATTTGTAACACCGCTGTGTTACTGAACTAAAATTTAGCATGTCATCATGAAGCATTCCATGTCATCTGTGATTGCTACTAATTTTGCCCTGCATCAACTAAAATAAATTTAAATTTATATTGATGGCTTGTGCTTAGGGCAATAGAGTGATATTCACCGAAAATTAATTTTTAAAACCCTAGAATGGGCTAAAACCCTAGTTTCAAAACTATAAGGAATTGGGCTTTGGTCCTACAAGCAAAGTTGTAGCTCTTATTAGATAGAGCAACTTTGGTATACAAAGTTTTTTAATTTTTCATTTGGAAATTCAAATTAAACCTGATTTTTTTACTTTCAGATTTGAATTTAAAACTTGAAGTTAAAAATTATTTGGAATCTAAAGTCAGTCATTAAACAAAAGTTGTAAAGCTCACTAAACTGAGCAACTTTGATGTTTACAGATTTTGAACTTGTTCAATAAATATTTGAGATTTGATTTGAATTTGAAAAGGGCTATTTATCCCCTTTTCCATAATTTCAAAAATATTTGAAATTTCAAAATACTTTAAATATGAAAGTTGTTCAAAATTGAATTCCCCACATCTTTTATTCAGGGATATTTTGAATTCTTTCATAAAAACGAAAGTAATTTTGCAAAAACCGAAATCAGGGATAAATTCGGCTACAGTAACTCGGGGCAGAGCAGCGCCACCGAGCTGCCTGCCTGCCTGCTCCGTCCACGGCCACCTTCCACCACCGCAGCGCGCGCAGGCCCGCGGCCCTGAGACATGGCATGAGCAAGGTGTCGTGGCAATCGCCCGGAATCCCACCTCCACCTTATAAGCTCAAGGACGAACTCATTTTTCTCCTTTTGCCATCTCCGTTCGTCGCCGTCGATCTCGGCTGCCGGCCAAATTCGTCATCTCTACTCGTCTTTGTACCAAATCGAGTGTGCCAGTGTGTTTGCTACCTCCTTGCGCACCGGCTAGACCGTCCTTGTAACTTGTCGTTGCCGGAGTCGGCCGGAGCGAGGGCTTCTTCCTCGCGGCTGACGAAAGCGCCGCCGCGATCCGCTCACCGTGGCTAGCTTCCTGTGGTTCGACGGGAACGTCGCCGTTGCCGTCGGAACGTGCTGTCGGATCCGCTTCAACGTCAACCATGCCGTCCTGATCGTCTCCGCTCGAACCAACACGAGCAACATGGCTAGGTGAGCTCCAGGAAATTCGTGGTGTAGCTGGTTTGGGCTGGGAGGACCTGACATGGTTGGAACGCGCGGATGCCAGTGAGCCGCCGCCGCCGGGCCGCCATGGCTGCGGCTGTGCGCGCTCCGGTCCATTTCTCATCGGGACAAGGGGCACCAATGGGTAGGTCTCATTGTAGGGGTGCTGGTGGCCCGCTGTCGCCAGCCCAGCCGCCGCCAGCTGCTCTTGGCCTTGGCCGGAGCTGGTCCGACCGGCCGGCAACCTTGGCCGCCATGGTTCGGGCTGGCCAGAGCCGGCAAGTGCTTGTCCGAGCTGGTTTGGGCCAGTCTGGGCCGTGTTGGATCGGCCCAGCTGGGTTGCAGTGAAGTGCAAACAAATTTTTCTATTTTTTTCTTGAAAAATGAATAGTTGTCAGATTTGTGATTTATGTGGGAATTAATGTGGAGCTCTAAAAATTACGAAATAAATTGTATAAGCTCTCTGTGGTACGAAGTATTTATGAAAAATATGAAACCTGTAGTTTGAGTACTTTTAGTAGACTGTAAAATTGTATATTTTAATTAATAAATGATATTTCCAGGATTTTTATAGCTCAAAATATTAATCCAAAAATTGTGAAATTAATTGTGTAGCTGTTTTGACCAATGTGCTACCTCCACAAAAATCTGTAGCTCAGTCGGATAAAGTTTATTATTTGTGATTTATCCCTAATTAAATAAATAAATAAAAATGGTATTTAGTGTTAATCACTTTAGGATTTTTGTATTATTTTGGATTGTGTGAAGACTTAGGACCAGGACACCCTAATTGGTCTTAAGCAATTTTCTTAGTGTTGAGAGTCGTGCTAATTGTGGCTTTTTTGGTCTGTTAAAATAATTAATAAAATAATTATGTAACATTAACACTGTTAGGTGAGATCCTGTTTACAACTTTACCGTGAATGAAAGTTGTACTCAAGATTATTAGATTAACATTTGTTTATTTGTTAATCATATCATTCGCACCATCATTAAGCATGCATCATTATCACGTATAGTGACCGAAGCCGAGGGTGTCAAGACCGAGGAAATCGTCGTTGACGAGACCTCGGGAGCTGTCGGAGGATTCGACATCTGCGGTTCGGATCTTGATCCATCCCTCGTCGTGCAACAAGGCAAGCCCCGGTGTATTAATGTAACACCCGAAAATTTTTAATTTTTGAAATAGGAATTTAATTTGATTTATTTATGCAATTGATTGAGCATTTAATATATAGAATAATATTTTTTGTGAATTAAAATAAACCCTAGGGCATAGAAACATGTTATGTTGCATACATGCCGCTGCACATATTTATTTCTTGAGATTTGATTGGATTTTGCAAGGGTTCAAAACTTAGTTTGAAAAGCCATTTGGAAAACAAATTTGAAAATAAATTGAGAAAATTAGAAAAGGGAAAACTCTCTCCTCCTTCTCCGCATGGGCCGAGCCGGCCAGGCCGAAGCCCAGCTTCAGCGCAGCCCGCCATCCCCTCCTCTCGGTCTCGCTGACACGTCAGGCCCACGGCTCAGCGTCGTCTCCCTCCTCAGGACGGAGTCCGAGCGGAGCACGAGCGCCGCCTCCAACAGAAGGCAACCGTCGAATTTTTCGGCTGAGTCCATCCCGTGCATGCCTCCACTGGCCCGTAAAAGGAAGCCGCGACTCTCTTCCTCCGCCGCTGACGCGTAGGACCTGCTGCCCCGCGCCATCCCTTTCCTCCAGTCGGAGTCCGCGCGAGGCACGAGCGCTCCCTCCTCCGGGTCGAGTCCCAACCGAGTCCAGCTCTCCTACACCTCCCTCGCGCCCCTATATAGGTCGGCCGAGCCCTGCCGTCCCTCCCCATAAGTTCCCGAGCAAGCCACGCCCTCCAATCTTGCCCTAGCCGCCGCCCCGAGCTCCGCCGCCGCCGTCGATTTCTCCTCGGGAGGACTTCTCCATCGAAATTGGTTGTTCTCCAAGCTTCGCAGCAAGGTCAGGGACCTTCCCGACCCCTTCTCCCTCGGTTTTGTGCACTATAGCCATGATGCCGAGCTTCGCCGCCACCATAGTTCCGCCACCTAGCTCGCCGCATCCTCTCCGAGCTACCTCTGTGGCAACCGAAACCATAGATAGGTTTGGCTTGAGCTCCTCTTGCTTCCCGACCAGATCCCGAGGTGTGCCGAGCTTCCTAGCCCCGAAAACGCCGTCTCCGGCCATCTTCCGGCGAGGAATCGGCCGGGCGCCGCCCGACTCTGGCGACCAGAGCCGCCCCTCTTTCCCCCGAGCTACCTGCGCCGTCCACGGCCGATCCAACGGCTCACAGTGAGAGATACCCTTTCGCCGGCACTTTTGCAAAAGAGCCCCTGAGCTTTTTAATGTTCTAACCCGTGATCCTTTGGCGTATTTCTCAGTGACGCTTTCCTATTTAGAAAACGTATTTCCTCGGTTTTAATTCAAAAGGCGTTTTCAGTATTTACAGATTTGCCACTCAGTTTATTTCGGCCATATTTTATTCGTTTTAGCTCCGATTTGATCCGTTCAAGTCTCGTTAGATTCGTAATTTCGTAATCTACCTAATGATGCTACTGTTACTCATGTTTTCAACTTTTAAAATTCGAGATTAGATTTAATCTATTATTTTATTAAAGTAAAACTTGTTTATTTCATAACTTTCCCGTTTGAACTCCGATTTTCGTGATCTTTATATCGTTGGAATCGTAGCGACGCGTAGATTATTTTTATACACTTTTCAATCTGTTTTTCCACTATTGGTGTACTGTTTCTAATATAGATTTTGTTTGCTTCGTGTATGATTGCCTCGATGATTGTGTGGTGATTTTATGATCGAGTTCAGACGGTGAGCAATACGTTGGTGATCAAGAGTACACTGAGGATCCAAATTCTCAGGATCACTTTGATCAAGGCAAGTATAGTATGGACCATCCTTATTGCCTATTCACCTTAATCATTAAATTCATGGTGCATATGTTTACCTTGGCAACCATAGTGATTATTCCTAGCTTTTGATGACTTGATCCTTGTTACCTATGAGATTGCATTTGAGTAGTGATGCTAGTGCTTTGATGGGTCATGATCTTATGAATAATTGATTATGAAATAAAGATTAAAAGATGCTTTTTAGCAACATGGACTAAGGACTTATCTGTAAGTATGACACCGGGACTTACAGCGCAACCATGGGGGCTATATGGCTCTGGCATTAGTCAAGTATGGAGTTACTTTCTATCATGCTATTAATCTTGAAAGGTTCCTTGCCGAGCTGGTTGTTTTGCGGCTCCTGTCCTTGTGTGTACTACTGCGTGTGTGTGCCACTTGGAAGGTGGGCTCTACCGCCCCTTGCCATTGCGCCCGGATTGATTAGTAACTTGTTAGAGAGCCTTTTGAAAGACTTCATAGTGAACCCCGCCGATCTACCTTGGTAGTGGATCGAGAGGCTGATCACCTCGAGAAAAAGGGTAAATCACGACTCATGGTGAAAGTGTGCAACCTCTGCAGAGTGTAAAACTGATATATCAGCCGTGCTCACGGTCACGAGCGGCCTTGGACGTCATACAGGAACTTAGCTAATTTAATATTGATTTATTTGAAGTTTCTATTGATGTTTATTCCATATTAATTATCATGTTTATATGATCATGCAAATCTTGTTCCTTGGTATATTCTATTGCTGCTACTCAAATTGCTAAAACATGATCAACTAAAAGCAACCGCTGTCAAACCAGTGTCTTGCCTTATTTGAGCCTCATGAACCCATGCTATTCTTGTTGAGTACGACATGTACTTACGCTTGCTTTATTTTTCATATTTGGATAAAAATCCCGGATGGGTAACAGATGATTATGGTTATGAAGACATCTAAGAGGATTACTAGGATTGTGTTCACCAGTCAACTATTCCCTGTGGAATGACGATTCTACGAGAGAGTTATCTATATTATTCCGCTGTTATTAATGTAAAGACTCTGTAATATTATTCATTATATATTAGACCTTGTGATGGTACTATGTAATTTGTCGCTTATGTGTGTGATTGATCTCTGGGCGCACATAAGTTGGTTCATTCAATTTTATCTTTAAAATTGGGTGTGACAATTAACCCCTCCTTGTGTTTACAAATTTTTATCACTTGAGTTAATCTACTGCATTAGGATGATAAGAATTGATTGTCACCTACTTGCTGCATTTACCTGCCTTGATAAATTGTATATCACCCTTGATGCCTGGTTTTAAATGCAAAGGTTTATAAAATGCTTAGCCATGCTTAATAGTTAAGCTTTTATGAAAAAGATATTTTGTATACTTGGGGTATACTATTATGAAATGTTGTAAGTATTTGACAGGGCAGTAGACTTGCATTGAGAAAGGAGTCTCAATGTAGTGTCTCTGACTGTCTATTATGAAATGGAATCCATTAGGGACCATTCGTTGTCGGCCTACTGTGATCAAGAATTTTTAACTAGCGACATACTACGGAAAGCCTCTGACTCCGGTCGCTCCTCTACTTGAACCGACAACCACGCACTGGGAGTGGAGAGATGGCGAGAGTAGCGTGTACCCTCGTGGCTGGCGTGCCTGGAGAGGAGAGGAGTACTGTGCTCTCGGGTGGCGTAGGACCGGTTCAAGTTTTGGAAAACCCGTGATAGGCGGGGTTGGCATATGCAAGCTTAGGTGCTACATATGCAATGTGGATAGGGATCCCCAGCTGGGTATTTCAATCGATTCGAATCGTCGTTGCTCCTCGAATAATGGAGACTTGATCCACTAACTTACAGCGAGGAGTGGTTCGGAACTAGGTGAAAGATGTGGGAAATGGGTGATTGTGGAGATTATCTTAATGAATCAATCTAGATTCAGGATTAAGTTTTAAGCTGACTTAGAGAGCTTTTCTGCAAAACTGTTTGATTCTTGCTAAAGCCTCTCCTTGATCCCCCTCAGCCTGCATTCCTGAGTCTTCTCCCCAATTTTTAGTCGGGTAAGTCTTGCGGAGTACCCCTTGTACTCAGGGTTTGTTAACCCCATGTTGCAGGAAATCAGCAACCCAAGGTCTGCCTTGGACCTTGCTGCATGACGGTGTTCGAGGAAGTGGTTGAGGAAGATATTGATAGTGAGTGAGTATTTGATCCCTTGGGCAGGGATGTTATGTAATATATGTTGTATAAGCTACTTACCTACTGCCACTACTCGTATTTTGGTTTGGTAATAATCGTACCTATGTTTAATTAAGAACACTGGTTCGTAATCACATGTAATATTTTAAGTCTTCCGCTCTTGTACTCCGAGTTGTGTAATTTGTATGAAAGCTTGTACTCTGTAATCTCTTCGCAATTAAGATCCTGTTCGGAGACAACGGGTTTACGTGTAAACCTGACAGACCCTTTTAGGTTATACGGGTCACCTGCACGGCTGTCGAAGGTCTTTGGGACGATGACTGGTGCATGTGGGACATATAGCTTAGGAGGTTCTGTGACATTATCAGGGATAGCCTAACAACCTGTCTCTGGTGGTTGTGCTAAGAAGTGTCAACACAGGCCCGGAGCACTGCTGGAGAGGAGGGGCGCCTGGCGGCTGAGGAGGCTCCCTCGGCGGAGACCCATCCGTCCCAGGGCTCGGTGGCGCCGGAGGTGGTCCCATCTCCCGCGGTTGTTGTGGCGGCAGCCGCCGCCGAGGAGACGGCTTCGGCTCCAGCTCCCGAGACGCCCTTTGTCGCTCTCAGGAGTACTCCAGGGGCGGCGATTACCGCTCCTGCACTGGAGCTGACCGACACAGGCGCTGCGGCCATGGACGTCGATGCTCCGCCGTCACCCGTGGTTGCGGCTGTTGGCATTTCTTAACGTCGTTACAAAAGATAGACTAAAAGTCAATCCCCGGCAACGGCGCTAGAAATGCTTGTTGGCGTTTCTTAGCATTACTACTAAAGATAGACTAAAGGTCCGTCCTTAATAATAATACTTAGAAACATAAGTTGACATTCCCAACCTCCATTACTTCAGAAAGGTAATCCTTGGCCCTTAGTGGCGTCGGCCTAGGTAATGCAGTCTGGTAATAGCAGTTAGAAGTGCCGGATTTGCCTTCCTAACCGTCATTACTTACGATATGCAAAACTGTGGCACGGCGCCGTGGGGTGCAACAAGAATTACAATCCTTAAGTAACGGTACTTAGGTACGCCAATCGATAGCTCAGTAAGGAATAAGATTACTCTGCAAGCACACAGAACTATCATTGTAGATTTCAACCCGTGAGTAGGGTGTCGTATTTATAATTTCCCGTAGGAGGGCAATATGCATCAAGCGCGGTGTAAACATGATCACTTATTGAGTGCAATGGTAGGCATAGAGTAAACAGGAATAAAACATGATTTCAAGATAGTGGACACACATATGGAACAACCTCAAGGATAAAAGGAAAATAAAGGATAAAAGAATATATCTAACTGAGCAGGCATTGGTCATATATAATTATGCAAAGAACTGTTAGCAAATCATCTAATTAGTAGTTCTAGTATCAGGACTAAGTCTGGGGTGATAGGGAGATCCCCGCAGCTGGTCTGCCGGCCGATAGAAACTTTACAAACTCCTACTCAATATCCGAACGTGGGGGAATGCTAGGGATTGACAGGGCTGTCACCACCTGTCCACCTACCCCTCTGCCTATGGGATACCGACATATCCGCCGATCTCCGCATACCCAAGCTCCATGCTTGCATACTTGGAAACAACTCCTAACCCCCGCGGACCCCAACCCTTCGGATTGACAGGCTAGGTTAAGAGAAACCATGACAGCACGACGAACCATCACCTCATTCCTAGTTCTTCCTCTATTCATACTAATTCGATGAACAATGAAGAACGATGATGAACAAGTCAAGAACATGATACATAAACTATGTTCTAGCTCATGTACTATGCTCAAAGCAAGATCATAACTAGACTCTAGTTCATATGCATAATCATATAAGTATCATAAGAACTTGCTCATGGAAGAAGACCGAATTGTATTCATACCAAGATGATCCTTTTCTTCCAAGGAGACAAGCTCTCCTTGATAGCTCTTGCCTTGCTCACAAACTACTAATACTACTCTAAAGATACAAGTGAGAAGTATGAGATAGATGACTCCAAAATGATGTGTGTTGAAGGGGATGGAGCACCATCTATTTATAGTGGTACTATGATGGTTTGGCGCATCTAAACATGGAAGGAGGTGAAACCGCTATCAGCAAACCGCCATCAGCACCGCCTCCGAAGATGGGCCCGAGAGGCCCCACCTAGGGGGCGGTCGCCCCCGGGGGCGGTCGGTCCCTGGGGAGCGCCATCTGGCCACTGCCTTCGGGTGGTGGGTTGCTCCCTGGGCCTGGGCCTCTCCCGTGGTTGCGGATGGATCCAATTACGCTTTGAAGGTGGGCTTCTTTAGTATTCTTTGTTTGCGCATTTGTCGGATTCATCATTTGACTTTGCGCTTTCTCCATGTTGATGCGTATTTCCACTTGTTATGCCATAAAACCTGTAAAACATGAATGCTAGGGGTACAAGTGGAACTTGTTAGTAGTAAAGGCATATGTGCTAGAATATGATTGTTAATCCTCTTTTTAGCTAAGTTGGTGGTATAAAATTTATCCATAAGGACCACCAACAGCGGCGCCGCCCCCCGCGGACTCCATGGCGTTGGTCGTCCGGGGGGCCCCTCCGCGGGTGCTGACGGGCTCCAGCATCGAGTGGACCAACCGGGCTAACCGCGAAGCCCCGCCGGTCTTCACGTTGCGGGACGACGTCGAGGCCGCTCGCTGGGACGCCGTCCAGGACCTCAAGTTGCAGTGGTCGGAGAGCCTGTAACACCCGAAAAATTGCATTCTTTTAAATAGTAGAAATTTATTTAATTGTGCAATTAATTGATCATTCCAATATAGGGAAATAATAATTTTTCTCAAATATAAAATCAAACCTAGGTCATACACATGTATGATGCATTCATGCTGGAGCATTTCTTCTTTGTACTGCTGTAGCTTATTTGAATTTCTCAAATGTTTCAAAACCCAATTTGAAAATCCTTTTGGAAAATGGAAAAAGGAAATAGAGCAGAGCCCTTCCCCTCTCCTTTCTGGCCCGAGCAGCAGCTTGGCCTGTTTTCCACTCCCTGGCCCCAGCAGGCTCAGGTCGGATGGCCCGAGGACAGCTCGGCCGATCTGCTCCCTCCCTTCCCCTTACCCCCTCTGACTGTCGAGCGGGACCCACGGGTCAGCCTTTCCTTCTCCACCCCCCTCGCCGCGCGAACAGAGACGCCGCTGCCGTGTTCATCCGCCGCGGCCGAGCACGCGTGCGCGAAGCGTCCCTCTGCCGTGACTGCCAGCCCGACCCCAGCGCTCGGTGCTACCGACCTGTGGACCCACAGGACAGCCCCTTCCCGGTTTCCCTCTGCTGCTCGCCGAGAGTCCGACGCGGGCAAGAAAGAAAACGGCCGAAGCCGAGTTCGACGCCGCGCCGAGAGTCCGAAGCAGAGAAGAAACGGCCGAAGCCGATTTCTCCGCTATTCGAGTTTGTTTCAATCTCCGAGATTGTCGTCACACCTCGGGAGTATTTAAGCAGCGCCACACCCCCCCCCCCGTAGCCGTCACCTAACCCTAGCCGCCTCTTCTCGCCGCCATTGCCGAGCTCCCGCGAGAACCGAGCAGCCGCCGCCGCGAGCAATTAGCTCGATTCGCCACCAATTTCCTCTCGGTAAGCCTTTGAGGAGCTTCGCTGTGATCTTGTGAAGTTCCCGAGCACTTTCCCCCTTCGATTTGTGCACTGACACGCCTCCGCCGCCGTTGCAGAGATTCACCGTCCGCCGGATCACGCCGCGAGCTATCTCCGAGTCGATTTTCGACCTTCCCATCACCCTAGGTGAGCTTGCGATGCTCTTCCCGATCTATGGGTACCCTTCCCGACCTATTTCATGCATCGAAGGCCGAGTTCTCCTTCTCCGGCGGCCCTCCGGCCACTGGCGCCGCCGTCGGCCCTCTGTTTTCTGGCCGAGAGCACCGCCACCCCTCCTCTCTTTTAATCTGATCCGCCGATTTGGAATCGGACGGCCGAGAGCAGCCCTTACCGATTCGGCCAGCGTATAACCCCCTGCAGTTTTTAATGCTAAACCTGCGATCCCTTAGCGTATTCTGTGATTTGCGCTTTTCAATTTAGAAGACGTATTTTCTCTCGGTATTTGGAAAATGTGTTTTCTATTATTTACAGATTTGCCACTAAACTTCATTTGATCATAATTTACTTGTTTTAGATCCGATTTGAACGATTCAAATTTCGTTAGACTCGTAATTTCATAATCTATCTGATGGTACCACTGTTTCACATATTTTCAACTTTGAAAATTTGAGATTATATTTAATCTATTATTATTCTATTATAAACCTTGTAAAATTCATATCTTCCTCGTTCTAAATCCGATTTGCGCAAACTTTATATCGATGTGATCGTAGCAACGTGAAGATTTGTTTTATAACCTTTTTAATTTATTTTCTCTCTGTTAGTGCACTGTTCTAATGAAAACTCTTGTTTGTATGCATGATTGCCCCTGTATGCATGTGTGTTGTTATGATGGATCGAGTATAGACGGTGAGCTTTACGTGGGTGATCAAGATCAGTACTGCGACAACCCAGATCACCAGGAGTTTGCTGATCAAGGCAAGTATTAGCATGGATCATCCTTGTTGTCCTATTCACCAAATAAATAATTGCATTTGCATGTGTCTTCCTTGTTGACCATAGTTACTTTCCTAGTTTGTTATCCTGTTCCTTGCAACCTATGGGATTAATGCATGTGGTAATTGATGCTAGTGCGTTATTGATATCATGATCATGTAACCTTGATTAATTGATTATGCAATATGATTAAAAGATGCCTTTTTAGCAACAGGGAGCTAGGGGATTCGAGCATAGTTTTGTGATGCTCAAAATCCTTCACCTTCGATAATGATCTGTAAGTATGACACCGGGATTGACAGTGCAACTATGAGGGCTACATGGCTCTGGTTTTAGTCAAGTATGGGTACTTTTTCTAGCTTGTTAGAGGTTACCGAAAGGCGTGATGGGATCTGACGACTCGGGTATAGTGCGGCTCCTGTCCGAGTGTGTATAACCTGCGTGACCTTGTGCCACGACGAAGGGGGGCTCTACATCTGCTTGCCGGGTTCCTAGCGGCCCTAACTTGTTAGGCGAAGTTCTTTGAAAGACTTCATAGTGAAACCCTGCTCACTCACCTTGGTAGTGTTATGGGAGTAATTAACCCGAGCAAATGGGAATCACGGCTCATAGTGAAAGTGCACCACCTCTGCAGAGTGTAAAACTGGTATACTAGCCGAGCTCATGGTCAAGAGCGGCCTTGGACGTCTTATGGAGTAGTTATCTTTTGGGGTGATGCTTACTTATTGCTAAATCTATTTATTGCTACTCATTAATTATGTTTACTATGATCATGAGAATGGGCTTATTCATTTGTTGCTATCCAACTGCATAAAAGGATGATTAATTAAAAGCAACCTGCTGTTAAAACCGTGTCAACCTTTTGAGCCTCATTAACCCATGCTAGTCTTGTTGAGTACGACATGTACTTACGCTTGTTTATTTTTCAATACTCGGTTAAAAATCCCGGATGGGTAACAGATGGTGATAGTGATGAGGACTACCCAGAGGACTACTAGACTTGTGCTTCACCAGTCGACGTCCCTGTGCTATGGAGCTACCGCGAGAGTTATCTTTATTTTCCGCTGTGTAATGACTTTGATATTATTCGCTATGTATTAAACATTGGTTATGATACAATTTATGTAATTTGTTGGCTTATGTGTGTGACTGATCTCTGGGCGCACATAAGATTATGCATCCCATTTTATCCTTAAAATTGGGTGTGACAAATTGGTATCGGAGCCGTGTTGACTGTAGGACGCAAGCCTAGTTAGCACTGGATAGCCCTTAGCTTTATTATCTCTTTTTACTTGTTATATTAATTTGCTACAAGTTTTTGCTGATATCCTACCCTTGTCCATTGCAAAATTTTGACTTAATCTTAATTCTTGTAGATGGCCAACCTTAAGCGCACTGCTCGCAAGCGTGTCATGCCACCTAAGAGGTACCTGCAGCGCTTCATCTCTGGCGGACGTGTTTCCCGACCAGAGGTACCCGTGGAAGACGTACCAGTGGAGGAGCCCCAGCAGGAGGTGC